>JAECXV010000181.1:0-45507 GCA_018153235.1 Drosophila malerkotliana malerkotliana
CGTCGGCAGGGGAATCGGCTGGGCACTCCACGCCTCGGCATGGGGATCGACCGGGCACTCCAGGCCTTGGCAGGGAGATCGGCCAGGCACTTCACGTATTGGCGGGTTATCAGCTGGCAGGGGAATCGGCTGGGCACTCCACGCCTCGGCATGGGGATCGACCGGGCACTCCAGGCCTTGGCAGGAAGATTGGCCAGGCACTTCACGTATTGGCGGGCTATCAGCTGGCAGGGGATCGGCCAAGCACTCTACGCGTCGGCAGGGGAATCGGCTGGGCACTCCAGGCCTTGGCAGGGACCTCGGCCAGGCACTTCACGTATTGGCGGGTTATCAGCTGGCAGGGGGCATCGGCTAGGCACTCCACGCGTCGGCAGGGGAATCGGCTGGGCACTCCACGCCTCGGCATGGTGATCGACCGGGCACTCCAGGCCTTGGCAGGGAGATTGGTCAGGCACTTCACGTATTGGCGGGTTATCAGCTGGCAGGGCACTCCAAGCACTCCACGCGTCGGCAGGGGAATCGCCCGGGCACTCCAGGCCTTGGCAGGGAGATCGGCCAGGCACTTCACGTATTGGCGGGTTATCAGCTGGCAGGGGAATCGGCTGGGCACTCCACGCCTCGGCATGGGGATCGACCGGGCACCCAGGCCTTGGCAGGGAGATCGGCCAGGCACTTCACGTATTGGCGGGTTATCAGCTGGCAGGGGATCGGCCAAGCACTCCACGCGTCGGCAGGGGAATCGGCCGGGCACTCAAAGCCTTGGCAGAGAGATCGGCCAGGCACTTCACGTATCTGCGGGTTATCAGCTGGCAGGGGCATCGGCTAGGCACTCCACGCGTCGGCAGGGGAATCGGCTGGGCACTCCACGCCTCGGCATGGGGATCGACCGGGCACTCCAGGCCTTGGCAGGGAGATTGGTCAGGCACTTCACGTATTGGGGGGCTATCAGCTGGCAGGGCACTCCAAGCACTCCACGCGTCGGCAGGGGAATCGGCCGGGCACTCCAGGCCTTGGCAGGGAGATCGGCCAGGCACTTCACGTATTGGCGGGTTATCAGCTGGCAGGGGATCGGCCAAGCACTCTACGCGTCGGCAGGGGAATCGGCTGGGCCTCCAGGTCTTGGCTGGGAGATCGGCCAGGCACTTCACGTATTGGCGGGTTATCAGCTGGCAAGGGATCGTCCAAGCACTCCACGCGTCGGCAGGGGAATCGGCTGGTCGCTTCACGCCTCGGCATGGGGATCGACCGGGCACTCCAGGCCTTGGCAGGAAGATTGGCCAGGCACTTCACGTATTGGCGGGCTATCAGCTGGCAGGGGATCGGCCAAGCACTCTACGCGTCGGCAGGGGAATCGGCTGGGCCTCCAGGTCTTGGCTGGGAGATCGGCCAGGCACTTCACGTATTGGCGGGTTATCAGCTGGCAGGGGCATCGGCTAGGCACTCCACGCGTCGGCAGGGGAATCGGCTGGGCACTCCACTTCTCGGCATGGGGATCGACCGGGCACTCCAGGCCAGGGAGATTGGCCAGGCACTTCACGTATTGGCGGGTGATCAGCTGGCAGGGGATCGGCCAAGCACTCCACGCGTCGGCAGGGGAATCGGCCGGGCACTCAAGGCCTTGGCAGGGAGATCGGCCAGGCACTTCACGTATTGGCGGGTTATCAGCTGGCGGGGGAATCGGCTAGGCACTCCACGCGTCGGCAGGGGAATCGGCTGGGCACTCCACGCCTCGGCATGGGGATCGACCGGGCACTCCAGGCCTTGGCAGGGAGATTGGTCAGGCACTTCACGTATTGGCGGCCTATCAGCTGGCAGGGCACTCCAAGCACTCCACGCGTCGGCAGGGGAATCGCCCGGGCACTCCAGGCCTTGGCAGGGAGATCGGCCAGGCACTTCACGTATTGGCGGGTTATCAGCTGGCAGGGGAATCGGCTGGGCACTCCACGCCTCGGCATGGGGATCGACCGGGCACTCCAGGCCTTGGCAGGAAGATTGGCCAGGCACTTCACGTATTGGCGGGCTATCAGCTGGCAGGGGCATCGGCTAGGCACTCCACGCGTCGGCAGGGGAATCGGCCAAGCACTCCACGCGTCGGCAGGGGAATCGGCTGGGCACTCCACGCCTCAGCATGGGGATCGACCGGGCACTCCAGGCCTTGGCAGGGAGATTGGTCAGGCACTTCACGTATTGGCGGCCTATCAGCTGGCAGGGCACTCCAAGCACTCCACGCGTCGGCAGGGGAATCGCCCGGGCACTCCAGGCCTTGGCAGGGAGATCGGCCAGGCACTTCACGTATTGGCGGGTTATCAGCTGGCAGGGGAATCGGCTGGGCACTCCACGCCTCGGCATGGGGATCGACCGGGCACTCCAGGCCTTGGCAGGAAGATTGGCCAGGCACTTCATGTATTGGCGGGCTATCAGCTGGCAGGGGCATCGGCTAGGCACTCCACGCGTCGGCAGGGGAATCGGCTGGGCACTCCACTCCTCGGCATGGGGATCGACCGGGCACTCCAGGCCAGGGAGATTGGCCAGGCACTTCACGTATTGGCGGGTTATCAGCTGGCAGGGGATCGGCCAAGCACTCCACGCGTCGGCAGGGGAATCGGCCGGGCACTCAAGGCCTTGGCAGGGAGATCGGCCAGGCACTTCACGTATTGGCGGGTTATCAGCTGGCGGGGGAATCGGCTAGGCACTCCACGCGTCGGCAGGGGAATCGGCTGGGCACTCCACGCCTCGGCATGGGGATCGACCGGGCACTCCAGGCCTTGGCAGGGAGATTGGTCAGGCACTTCACGTATTGGCGGGCTATCAGCTGGCAGGGCACTCCAAGCACTCCACGCGTCGGCAGGGGAATCGCCCGGGCACTCCAGGCCTTGGCAGGGAGATCGGCCAGGCACTTCACGTATTGGCGGGTTATCAGCTGGCAGGGGAATCGGCTGGGCACTCCACGCCTCGGCATGGGGATCGACCGGGCACTCCAGGCCTTGGCAGGAAGATTGGCCAGGCACTTCACGTATTGGCGGGCTATCAGCTGGCAGGGGCATCGGCTAGGCACTCCACGCGTCGGCAGGGGAATCGGCCAAGCACTCCACGCGTCGGCAGGGGAATCGGCTGGGCACTCCACGCCTCAGCATGGGAATCGACCGGGCACTCCAGGCCTTGGCAGGGAGATTGGTCAGGCACTTCACGTATTGGCGGGCTATCAGCTGGCAGGGCACTCCAAGCACTCCACGCGTCGGCAGGGGAATCGCCCGGGCACTCCAGGCCTTGGCAGGGAGATCGGCCAGGCACTTCACGTATTGGCGGGTTATCAGCTGGCA
This sequence comes from Drosophila malerkotliana malerkotliana, assembly GCA_018153235.1. Classification (NCBI taxonomy): domain Eukaryota; kingdom Metazoa; phylum Arthropoda; class Insecta; order Diptera; family Drosophilidae; genus Drosophila; species Drosophila malerkotliana. The sequence goes on from JAECXV010000181.1 coordinate 3,321, forward strand.
GGGGAATCGGCTGGGCACTCCACGCCTCGGCATGGGGATCGACCGGGCACTCCAGGCCTTGGCAGGAAGATTGGCCAGGCACTTCATGTATTGGCGGGCTATCAGCTGGCAGGGGATCGGCCAAGCACTAAACGCGTCGGCAGGGGAATCGGCTGGGCACTCCAGGCCTTGGCAGGGAGATCGGCCAGGCACTTCACGTATTGGCGGGTTATCAGCTGGCAGGGGCATCGGCTAGGCACTCCACGCGTCGGCAGGGGAATCGGCTGGGCACTCCACGCCTCGGCATGGGGATCGACCGGGCACTCCAGGCCTTGGCAGGGAGATTGGTCAGGCACTTCACGTATTGGCGGGCTATCAGCTGGCAGGGCACTCCAAGCACTCCACGCGTCGGCAGGGGAATCGGCTGGGCACTCCACGCCTCGGCATGGGGATCGACCGGGCACTCCAGGCCTTGGCAGGGAGATCGGCCAGGCACTTCACGTATTGGCGGGTTATCAGCTGGCAGGGGAATCGGCTGGGCACTCCACGCCTCGGCATGGGGATCGACCGGGCACTCCAGGCCTTGGCAGGAAGATTGGCCAGGCACTTCACGTATTGGCGGGCTATCAGCTGGCAGGGGATCGGCCAAGCACTCTACGCGTCGGCAGGGGAATCGGCTGGGCACTCCAGGCCTTGGCAGGGAGATCGGCCAGGCACTTCACGTATTGGCGGGTTATCAGCTGGCAGGGGCATCGGCTAGGCACTCCACGCGTCGGCAGGGGAATCGGCTGGGCACTCCACGCCTCGGCATGGGGATCGACCGGGCACTCCAGGCCTTGGCAGGGAGATTGGCCAGGCACTCCACGTATTGGCGGGCTATCAGCTGGCAGGGGATCGGCCAAGCACTCTACGCGTCGGCAGGGGAATCGGCTGGGCCTCCAGGTCTTGGCTGGGAGATCGGCCAGGCACTTCACGTATTGGCGGGTTATCAGCTGGCAGGGGATCGTCCAAGCACTCCACGCGTCGGCAGGGGAATCGGCTGGGCACTCCACGCCTCGGCATGGGGATCGACCGGGCACTCCAGGCCTTGGCAGGAAGATTGGCCAGGCACTTCACGTATTGGCGGGCTATCAGCTGGCAGGGGATCAGCCAAGCACTCTACGCGTCGGCAGGGGAATCGGCTGGGCCTCCAGGTCTTGGCTGGGAGATCGGCCAGGCACTTCACGTATTGACGGGTTATCAGCTGGCAGGGGATCGTCCAAGCACTCCACGCGTCGGCAGGAGAATCGTCTGGGCACTCCAGGCCTTGGCAGGGAGATCGGCCAGGCACTTCACGTATTGGCAGGTTATCAGCTGGCAGGGGCATCGGCTAGGCACTCCACGCGTCGGCAGGGGAATCGGCTGGGCACTCCACGCCTCGGCATGGGGATCGACCGGGCACTCCAGGCCTTGGCAGGGAGATCGGCCAGGCACTTCATGTATTGGCGGGTTATCAGCTGGCAGGGGAATCGGCTGGGCACTCCACGCCTCGGCATGGGGATCGACCGGGCACTCCAGGCCTTGGCAGGGAGATTGGCCAGGCACTTTAAGTATTGGCGGGTTATAAGCTGGCAGGGAATCGGCCAAGCACTCCACGCGTCGGCAGAGGAATCGGCTGGGCACTCCAGGCCTTGGCAGTGAGATCGGCCAGGCACTTCACGTATTGGCGGGTTATCAGCTGGCAGGGGATCGGCCAAGCACTCCACGCGTCGGCAGGGGAATCGGCTGGGCACTCCACGCCTCGGCATGGGGATCGACCGGGCACTCCAGGCCAGGGAGATTGGCCAGGCACTTCACGTATTGGCGGGTTATCAGCTGGCAGGGGATCGGCCAAGCACTCCACGCGTCGGCAGGGGAATCGCCCGGGCACTCAAAGCCTTGGCAGGGAGATCGGCCAGGCACTTCACGTATTGGCGGGTTATCAGCTGGCAGGGGCATCGGCTAGGCACTCCACGCGTCGGCAGGGGAATCGGCTGGGCACTCCACGCCTCGGCATGGGGATCGACCGGGCACTCCAGGCCTTGCCAGGGAGATTGGTCAGGCACTTCACGTATTGGCGGGTTATCAGCTGGCAGGGGATCGGCCAAGCACTCCACGCGTTGGCAGGGGAATCGGCTGGGCACTCCACGCCTCGGCATGGGGATCGACCGGGCACTCCAGGCCAGGGAGATTGGCCAGGCACTTCACGTATTGGCGGGTTATCAGCTGGCAGGGGATCGGCCAAGCACTCCACGCGTCGGCAGGGGAATCGCCCGGGCACTCAAAGCCTTGGCAGGGAGATCGGCCAGGCACTTCACGTATTGGCGGGTTATCAGCTGGCAGGGGATCGGCCAAGCACTCCACGCGTCGGCAGGGGAATCGGCCAAGCACTCCACGCGTCGGCATGGGGATCGACCGGGCACTCCAGGCCTTGGCAGGGAGATTGGTCAGGCACTTCACGTATTGGCGGGCTATCAGCTGGCAGGGCACTCCACGCGTCGGCAGGGGAATCGCCCGGGCACTCCAGGCCTTGGCAGGGAGATCGGCCAGGCACTTCACGTATTGGCGGGTTATCAGCTGGCAGGGGATCGGCCAAGCACTCCACGCGTCGGCAGGGGAATCGGCCAAGCACTCCACGCGTCGGCAGGGGAATCGCCCGGGCACTCCAGGCCTTGGCAGGGAGATTGGCCAGGCACTTCACGTATTGGCGGGTTATCAGCTGGCAGGGGATCGGCCAAGCACTCCACGCGTCGGCAGGGGAATCGCCCGGGCACTCAAAGCCTTGGCAGGGAGATCGGCCAGGCACTTCACGTATTGGCGGGTTATCAGCTGGCAGGGGCATTGGCTAGGCACTCCACGCGTCGGCAGGGGAATCGGCTGGGCACTCCACGCCTCGGCATGGGGATCGTCCGGGCACTCCAGGCCTTGCCAGGGAGATTGGTCAGGCACTTCACGTATTGGCGGGCTATCAGCTGGCAGGGCACTCCAAGCACTCCACGCGTCGGCAGGGGAATCGCCCGGGCACTCCAGGCCTTGGCAGGGAGATCGGCCAGGCACTTCACGTATTGGCGGGTTATCAGCTGGCAGGGGATCGGCCAAGCACTCCACGCGTCGGCAGGAGAATCGGCCAAGCACTCCACGCGTCGGCATGGGGATCGACCGGGCACTCCAGGCCTTGGCAGGGAGATTGGTCAGGCACTTCACGTATTGGCGGGCTATCAGCTGGCAGGGCACTCCACGCGTCGGCAGGGGAATCGCCCGGGCACTCCAGGCCTTGGCAGGGAGATCGGCCAGGCACTTCACGTATTGGCGGGTTATCAGCTGGCAGGGGATCGGCCAAGCACTCCACGCGTCGGCAGGGGAATCGGCCAAGCACTCCACGCGTCGGCAGGGGAATCGCCCGGGCACTCCAGGCCTTGGCAGGGAGATTGGCCAGGCACTTCACGTATTGGCGGGTTATCAGCTGGCAGGGGATCGGCCAAGCACTCCACGCGTCGGCAGGCGAATCGCCCGGGCACTCAAAGCCTTGGCAGGGAGATCGGCCAGGCGCTTCACGTATTGGCGGGTTATCAGCTGGCAGGGGCATCGGCTAGGCACTCCACGCGTCGGCAGGGGAATCGGCTGGGCACTCCACGCCTCGGCATGGGGATCGACCGGGCACTCCAGGCCTTGCCAGGGAGATTGGTCAGGCACTTCACGTATTGGCGGGCTATCAGCTGGCAGGGCACTCCAAGCACTCCACGCGTCGGCAGGGGAATCGCCCGGGCACTCCAGGCCTTGGCAGGGAGATCGGCCAGGCACTTCACGTATTGGCGGGTTATCAGCTGGCAGGGGATCGGCCAAGCACTCCACGCGTCGGCAGGGGAATCGGCCAAGCACTCCACGCGTCGGCATGGGGATCGACCGGGCACTCCAGGCCTTGGCAGGGAGATTGGTCAGGCACTTCACGTATTGGCGGGCTATCAGCTGGCAGGGCACTCCACGCGTCGGCAGGGGAATCGCCCGGGCACTCCAGGCCTTGGCAGGGAGATCGGCCAGGCACTTCACGTATTGGCGGGTTATCAGCTGGCAGGGGATCGGCCAAGCACTCCACGCGTCGGCAGGGGAATCGGCCAAGCACTCCACGCGTCGGCAGGGGAATCGCCCGGGCACTCCAGGCCTTGGCAGGGAGATTGGCCAGGCACTTCACGTATTGGCGGGTTATCAGCTGGCAGGGGATCGGCCAAGCACTCCACGCGTCGGCAGGGGAATCGGCCGGGCACTCAAGGCCTTGGCAGGGAGATCGGCCAGGCACTTCACGTATTGGTGGGTTATCAGCTGGCGGGGGAATCGGCTAGGCCCTCCACGCGTCGGCAGGGGAATCGGCTGGGCACTCCACGCCTCGGCATGGGGATCGACCGGGCACTCCAGGCCTTGGCAGGGAGATTGGTCAGGCACTTCACGTATTGGCGGGCTATCAGCTGGCAGGGCACTCCAAGCACTCCACGCGTCGGCAGGGGAATCGCCCGGGCACTCCAGGCCTTGGCAGGGAGATCGGCCAGGCACTTCACGTATTTGCGGGTTATCAGCTGGCAGGGGCATCGGCTAGGCACTCCACGCGTCGGCAGGGGAATCGGCCAAGCACTCCACGCGTCGGCAGGGGAATCGGCTGGGCACTCCAGGCCTTGGCAGGGAGATCGGCCAGGCACTTCACGTATTGGCGGGTTATCAGCTGGCGGGGAAATCGGGTAGGCACTCCACGCGTCGGCAAGGGAATTGGCTGGGCACTCCACGCCTCGGCATGGGGATCGACCGGGCACTCCAGGCCTTGGCAGGGAGATTGGTCAGGCACTTCACGTATTGGCGGGGTATCAGCTGGCAGGGCACTCCAAGCACTCCACGCATCGGCAGGGGAATCGCCCGGGCACTCCAGGCCTTGGCAGGGAGATCGGCCAGGCACTTCACGTATTGGCGGGTTATCAGCTGGCAGGGGAATCGGCTGGGCACTCCACGCCTCGGCATGGGGATCGACCGGGCACTCCAGGCCTTGGCAGGAAGATTGGCCAGGCACTTCACGTATTGGCGGGCTATCAGCTGGCAGGGGATCGGCCAAGCACTCTACGCGTCGGCAGGGGAATCGGCTGGGCACTCCAGGCCTTGGCAGGGAGATCGGCCAGGCACTTCACGTATTGGCGGGTTATCAGCTGGCAGGGGCATCGGCTAGGCACTCCACACGTCGGCAGGGGAATCGGCTGGGCACTCCACGCCTCGGCATGGGGATCGACCGGGCACTCCAGGCCTTGGCAGGGAGATTGGTCAGGCACTTCACGTATTGGCGGGGTATCAGCTGGCAGGGCACTCCAAGCACTCCACGCATCGGCAGGGGAATCGCCCGGGCACTCCAGGCCTTGGCAGGGAGATCGGCCAGGCACTTCACGTATTGGCGGGTTATCAGCTGGCAGGGGAATCGGCTGGGCACTCCACGCCTCGGCATGGGGATCGACCGGGCACTCCAGGCCTTGGCAGGAAGATTGGCCAGGCACTTCACGTATTGGCGGGTTATCAGCTGGCAGGGGATCGGCCAAGCACTCTACGCGTCGGCAGGGGAATCGGCTGGGCACTCCCGGCCTTGGCAGGGAGATCGGCCAGGCACTTCACGTATTGGCGGGTTATCAGCTGGCAGGGGCATCGGCTAGGCACTCCACGCGTCGGCAGGGGAATCGGCTGGGCACTCCACGCCTCGTCATGGGGATCGACCGGGCACTCCAGGCCTTGGCAGGGAGATTGGTCAGGCACTTCACGTATTGGCGGGCTATCAGCTGGCAGGGGATTGGCCAAGCACTGTACACGTCAACAGGGGAATCGGCTGGGCACTCCAGGCCTTGGCAGGGAGATCGGCCAGGCACTTCACGTATTGGCGGGTTATCAGCTGGCAGGGGCATCGGCTAGGCACTCCACGCGTCGGCAGGGGAATCGGCTGGGCACTCCACGCCTCGGCATGGGGATCGACCGGGCACTCCAGGCCTTGGCAGGGAGATTGGCCAGGCACTTCACGTATTGGCGGGCTATCAGCTGGCAGGGGATCGGCCAAGCACTCTACGCGTCGGCAGGGGAATCGGCTGGGCCTCCAGGTCTTGGCTGGGAGATCGGCCAGGCACTTCACGTATTGGCGGGTTATCAGCTGGCAGGGGATCGTCCAAGCACTCCACGCGTCGGCAGGGGAATCGGCTGGGCACTCCACGCCTCGGCATGGGGATCGACCGGGCACTCCAGGCCTTGGCAGGAAGATTGGCCAGGCACTTCACGTATTGGCGGGCTATCAGCTGGCAGGGGATCGGCCAGGCACTCTACGCGTCGGCAGGGGAATCGGCTGGGCCTCCAGGTCTTGGCTGGGAGATCGGCCAGGCACTTCACGTATTTGCGGGTTATCAGCTGGCAGGGGCATCGGCTAGGCACTCCACGCGTCGGCAGGAGAATCGTCTGGGCACTCCAGGCCTTGGCAGGGAGATCGGCCAGGCACTTCACGTATTGGCGGGTTATCAGCTGGCAGGGGCATCGGCTAGGCACTCCACGCGTCGGCAGGGGAATCGGCTGGGCACTCCACGCCTCGGCATGGGGATCGACCGGGCACTCCAGGCCAGGGAGATTGGCCAGGCACTTCACGTATTGGCGGGTTATCAGCCGGGCACTCAAGGCCTTGGCAGGGAGATCGGCCAGGCACTTCACGTATTGGTGGGTTATCAGCTGGCGGGGGAATCGGCTAGGCACTCCACGCGTCGGCAGGGGAATCGGCTGGGCACTCCACGCCTCGGCATGGGGATCGACCGGGCACTCCAGGCCTTGGCAGGGAGATTGGTCAGGCACTTCACGTATTGGCGGGCTATCAGCTGGCAGGGCACTCCAAGCACTCCACGCGTCGGCAGGGGAATCGCCCGGGCACTCCAGGCCTTGGCAGGGAGATTGGCCAGGCACTTCACGTATTGGCGGGTTATCAGCTGGCAGGGGATCGGCCAAGCACTCCACGCGTCGGCAGGGGAATCGGCCGGGCACTCAAGGCCTTGGCAGGGAGATCGGCCAGGCACTTCACGTATTGGTGGGTTATCAGCTGGCGGGGAATCGGCTAGGCACTCCACGCGTCGGCAGGGGAATCGGCTGGGCACTCCACGCCTCGGCATGAGGATCGACCGGGCACTCCAGGCCTTGGCAGGGAGATTGGTCAGGCACTTCACGTATTGGCGGGCTATCAGCTGGCAGGGCACTCCAAGCACTCCACGCGTCGGCAGGGGAATCGCCCGGGCACTCCAGGCCTTGGCAGGGAGATCGGCCAGGCACTTCACGTATTTGCGGGTTATCAGCTGGCAGGGGCATCGGCTAGGCACTCCACGCGTCGGCAGGGGAATCGGCCAAGCACTCCACGCGTCGGCAGGGGAATCGGCTGGGCACTCCATGCCTTGGCAGGGAGATCGGCCAGGCACTTCACGTATTGGCGGGTTATCAGCTGGCGGGGGAATCGGCTAGGCACTCCACGCGTCGGCAAGGGAATTGGCTGGGCACTCCACGCCTCGGCATGGGGATCGACCGGGCACTCCAGGCCTTGGCAGGGAGATTGGTCAGGCACTTCACGTATTGGCGGGCTATCAGCTGGCAGGGCACTCCAAGCACTCCACGCGTCGGCAGGGGAATCGCCCGGGCACTCCAGGCCTTGGCAGGGAGATCGGCCAGGCACTTCACGTATTGGCGGGTTATCAGCTGGCAGGGGAATCGGCTGGGCACTCCACGCCTCGGCATGGGGATCGACCGGGCACTCCAGGCCTTGGCAGGAAGATTGGCCAGGCACTTCACGTATTGGCGGGCTATCAGCTGGCAGGGGATCGGCCAAGCACTCTACGCGTCGGCAGGGGAATCGGCTGGGCACTCCAGGCCTTGGCAGGGAGATCGGCCAGGCACTTCACGTATTGGCGGGTTATCAGCTGGCAGGGGCATCGGCTAGGCACTCCACACGTCGGCAGGGGAATCGGCTGGGCACTCCACGCCTCGGCATGGGGATCGACCGGGCACTCCAGGCCTTGGCAGGGAGATTGGTCAGGCACTTCACGTATTGGCGGGGTATCAGCTGGCAGGGCACTCCAAGCACTCCACGCATCGGCAGGGGAATCGCCCGGGCACTCCAGGCCTTGGCAGGGAGATCGGCCAGGCACTTCACGTATTGGCGGGTTATCAGCTGGCAGGGGAATCGGCTGGGCACTCCACGCCTCGGCATGGGGATCGACCGGGCACTCCAGGCCTTGGCAGGAAGATTGGCCAGGCACTTCACGTATTGGCGGGTTATCAGCTGGCAGGGGATCGGCCAAGCACTCTACGCGTCGGCAGGGGAATCGGCTGGGCACTCCCGGCCTTGGCAGGGAGATCGGCCAGGCACTTCACGTATTGGCGGGTTATCAGCTGGCAGGGGCATCGGCTAGGCACTCCACGCGTCGGCAGGGGAATCGGCTGGGCACTCCACGCCTCGTCATGGGGATCGACCGGGCACTCCAGGCCTTGGCAGGGAGATTGGTCAGGCACTTCACGTATTGGCGGGCTATCAGCTGGCAGGGGATTGGCCAAGCACTGTACACGTCAACAGGGGAATCGGCTGGGCACTCCAGGCCTTGGCAGGGAGATCGGCCAGGCACTTCACGTATTGGCGGGTTATCAGCTGGCAGGGGCATCGGCTAGGCACTCCACGCGTCGGCAGGGGAATCGGCTGGGCACTCCACGCCTCGGCATGGGGATCGACCGGGCACTCCAGGCCTTGGCAGGGAGATTGGCCAGGCACTTCACGTATTGGCGGGCTATCAGCTGGCAGGGGATCGGCCAAGCACTCTACGCGTCGGCAGGGGAATCGGCTGGGCCTCCAGGTCTTGGCTGGGAGATCGGCCAGGCACTTCACGTATTGGCGGGTTATCAGCTGGCAGGGGATCGTCCAAGCACTCCACGCGTCGGCAGGGGAATCGGCTGGGCACTCCACGCCTCGGCATGGGGATCGACCGGGCACTCCAGGCCTTGGCAGGAAGATTGGCCAGGCACTTCACGTATTGGCGGGCTATCAGCTGGCAGGGGATCGGCCAGGCACTCTACGCGTCGGCAGGGGAATCGGCTGGGCCTCCAGGTCTTGGCTGGGAGATCGGCCAGGCACTTCACGTATTTGCGGGTTATCAGCTGGCAGGGGCATCGGCTAGGCACTCCACGCGTCGGCAGGAGAATCGTCTGGGCACTCCAGGCCTTGGCAGGGAGATCGGCCAGGCACTTCACGTATTGGCGGGTTATCAGCTGGCAGGGGCATCGGCTAGGCACTCCACGCGTCGGCAGGGGAATCGGCTGGGCACTCCACGCCTCGGCATGGGGATCGACCGGGCACTCCAGGCCAGGGAGATTGGCCAGGCACTTCACGTATTGGCGGGTTATCAGCCGGGCACTCAAGGCCTTGGCAGGGAGATCGGCCAGGCACTTCACGTATTGGTGGGTTATCAGCTGGCGGGGGAATCGGCTAGGCACTCCACGCGTCGGCAGGGGAATCGGCTGGGCACTCCACGCCTCGGCATGGGGATCGACCGGGCACTCCAGGCCTTGGCAGGGAGATTGGTCAGGCACTTCACGTATTGGCGGGCTATCAGCTGGCAGGGCACTCCAAGCACTCCACGCGTCGGCAGGGGAATCGCCCGGGCACTCCAGGCCTTGGCAGGGAGATTGGCCAGGCACTTCACGTATTGGCGGGTTATCAGCTGGCAGGGGATCGGCCAAGCACTCCACGCGTCGGCAGGGGAATCGGCCGGGCACTCAAGGCCTTGGCAGGGAGATCGGCCAGGCACTTCACGTATTGGTGGGTTATCAGCTGGCGGGGGAATCGGCTAGGCACTCCACGCGTCGGCAGGGGAATCGGCTGGGCACTCCACGCCTCGGCATGAGGATCGACCGGGCACTCCAGGCCTTGGCAGGGAGATTGGTCAGGCACTTCACGTATTGGCGGGCTATCAGCTGGCAGGGCACTCCAAGCACTCCACGCGTCGGCAGGGGAATCGCCCGGGCACTCCAGGCCTTGGCAGGGAGATCGGCCAGGCACTTCACGTATTTGCGGGTTATCAGCTGGCAGGGGCATCGGCTAGGCACTCCACGCGTCGGCAGGGGAATCGGCCAAGCACTCCACGCGTCGGCAGGGGAATCGGCTGGGCACTCCATGCCTTGGCAGGGAGATCGGCCAGGCACTTCACGTATTGGCGGGTTATCAGCTGGCGGGGGAATCGGCTAGGCACTCCACGCGTCGGCAAGGGAATTGGCTGGGCACTCCACGCCTCGGCATGGGGATCGACCGGGCACTCCAGGCCTTGGCAGGGAGATTGGTCAGGCACTTCACGTATTGGCGGGCTATCAGCTGGCAGGGCACCCAAGCACTCCACGCGTCGGCAGGGGAATCGCCCGGGCACTCCAGGCCTTGGCAGGGAGATCGGCCAGGCACTTCACGTATTGGCGGGTTATCAGCTGGCAGGGGAATCGGCTGGGCACTCCACGCCTCGGCATGGGGATCGACCGGGCACTCCAGGCCTTGGCAGGGAGATCGGCCAGGCACTTCACGTATTGGCGGGTTATCAGCTGGCAGGGGCATCGGCTAGGCACTCCACACGTCGGCAGGGGAATCGGCTGGGCACTCCACGCCTCGGCATGGGGATCGACCGGGCACTCCAGGCCTTGGCAGGGAGATTGGTCAGGCACTTCACGTATTGGCGGGGTATCAGCTGGCAGGGCACTCCAAGCACTCCACGCATCGGCAGGGGAATCGCCCGGGCACTCCAGGCCTTGGCAGGGAGATCGGCCAGGCACTTCACGTATTGGCGGGTTATCAGCTGGCAGGGGAATCGGCTGGGCACTCCACGCCTCGGCATGGGGATCGACCGGGCACTCCAGGCCTTGGCAGGAAGATTGGCCAGGCACTTCACGTATTGGCGGGTTATCAGCTGGCAGGGGATCGGCCAAGCACTCTACGCGTCGGCAGGGGAATCGGCTGGGCACTCCAGGCCTTGGCAGGGAGATCGGCCAGGCACTTCACGTATTGGCGGGTTATCAGCTGGCAGGGGCATCGGCTAGGCACTCCACGCGTCGGCAGGGGAATCGGCTGGGCACTCCACGCCTCGGCATGGGGATCGACCGGGCACTCCAGGCCTTGGCAGGGAGATTGGTCAGGCACTTCACGTATTGGCGGGCTATCAGCTGGCAGGGGATTGGCCAAGCACTGTACACGTCAACAGGGGAATCGGCTGGGCACTCCAGGCCTTGGCAGGGAGATCGGCCAGGCACTTCACGTATTGGCGGGTTATCAGCTGGCAGGGGCATCGGCTAGGCACTCCACGCGTCGGCAGGGGAATCGGCTGGGCACTCCACGCCTCGGCATGGGGATCGACCGGGCACTCCAGGCCTTGGCAGGGAGATTGGCCAGGCACTTCACGTATTGGCGGGCTATCAGCTGGCAGGGGATCGGCCAAGCACTCTACGCGTCGGCAGGGGAATCGGCTGGGCCTCCAGGTCTTGGCTGGGAGATCGGCCAGGCACTTCACGTATTGGCGGGTTATCAGCTGGCAGGGGATCGTCCAAGCACTCCACGCGTCGGCAGGGGAATCGGCTGGGCACTCCACGCGTCGGCATGGGGATCGACCGGGCACTCCAGGCCTTGGCAGGAAGATTGGCCAGGCACTTCACGTATTGGCGGGCTATCAGCTGGCAGGGGATCGGCCAGGCACTCTACGCGTCGGCAGGGGAATCGGCTGGGCCTCCAGGTCTTGGCTGGGAGATCGGCCAGGCACTTCACGTATTTGCGGGTTATCAGCTGGCAGGGGCATCGGCTAGGCACTCCACGCGTCGGCAGGGGAATCGTCTGGGCACTCCAGGCCTTGGCAGGGAGATCGGCCAGGCACTTCACGTATTGGCGGGTTATCAGCTGGCAGGGGCATCGGCTAGGCACTCCACGCGTCGGCAGGGGAATCGGCTGGGCACTCCACGCCTCGGCATGGGGATCGACCGGGCACTCCAGGCCAGGGAGATTGGCCAGGCACTTCACGTATTGGCGGGTTATCAGCCGGGCACTCAAGGCCTTGGCAGGGAGATCGGCCAGGCACTTCACGTATTGGTGGGTTATCAGCTGGCGGGGGAATCGGCTAGGCACTCCACGCGTCGGCAGGGGAATCGGCTGGGCACTCCACGCCTCGGCATGGGGATCGACCGGGCACTCCAGGCCTTGGCAGGGAGATTGGTCAGGCACTTCACGTATTGGCGGGCTATCAGCTGGCAGGGCACTCCAAGCACTCCACGCGTCGGCAGGGGAATCGCCCGGGCACTCCAGGCCTTGGCAGGGAGATTGGCCAGGCACTTCACGTATTGGCGGGTTATCAGCTGGCAGGGGATCGGCCAAGCACTCCACGCGTCGGCAGGGGAATCGGCCGGGCACTCAAGGCCTTGGCAGGGAGATCGGCCAGGCACTTCACGTATTGGTGGGTTATCAGCTGGCGGGGGAATCGGCTAGGCACTCCACGCGTCGGCAGGGGAATCGGCTGGGCACTCCACGCCTCGGCATGAGGATCGACCGGGCACTCCAGGCCTTGGCAGGGGAGATTGGTCAGGCACTTCACGTATTGGCGGGCTATCAGCTGGCAGGGCACTCCAAGCACTCCACGCGTCGGCAGGGGAATCGCCCGGGCACTCCAGGCCTTGGCAGGGAGATCGGCCAGGCACTTCACGTATTTGCGGGTTATCAGCTGGCAGGGGCATCGGCTAGGCACTCCACGCGTCGGCAGGGGAATCGGCCAAGCACTCCACGCGTCGGCAGGGGAATCGGCTGGGCACTCCATGCCTTGGCAGGGAGATCGGCCAGGCACTTCACGTATTGGCGGGTTATCAGCTGGCGGGGGAATCGGCTAGGCACTCCACGCGTCGGCAAGGGAATTGGCTGGGCACTCCACGCCTCGGCATGGGGATCGACCGGGCACTCCAGGCCTTGGCAGGGAGATTGGTCAGGCACTTCACGTATTGGCGGGCTATCAGCTGGCAGGGCACCCAAGCACTCCACGCGTCGGCAGGGGAATCGCCCGGGCACTCCAGGCCTTGGCAGGGAGATCGGCCAGGCACTTCACGTATTGGCGGGTTATCAGCTGGCAGGGGAATCGGCTGGGCACTCCACGCCTCGGCATGGGGATCGACCGGGCACTCCAGGCCTTGGCAGGAAGATTGGCCAGGCACTTCACGTATTGGCGGGCTATCAGCTGGCAGGGGATCGGCCAAGCACTCTACGCGTCGGCAGGGGAATCGGCTGGGCACTCCAGGCCTTGGCAGGGAGATCGGCCAGGCACTTCACGTATTGGCGGGTTATCAGCTGGCAGGGGCATCGGCTAGGCACTCCACACGTCGGCAGGGGAATCGGCTGGGCACTCCACGCCTCGGCATGGGGATCGACCGGGCACTCCAGGCCTTGGCAGGGAGATTGGCCAGGCACTTCACGTATTGGCGGGCTATCAGCTGGCAGGGGATCGGCCAAGCACTCTACGCGTCGGCAGGGGAATCGGCTGGGCCTCCAGGTCTTGGCTGGGAGATCGGCCAGGCACTTCACGTATTGGCGGGTTATCAGCTGGCAGGGGATCGTCCAAGCACTCCACGCGTCGGCAGGGGAATCGGCTGGGCACTCCACGCCTCGGCATGGGGATCGACCGGGCACTCCAGGCCTTGGCAGGAAGATTGGCCAGGCACTTCACGTATTGGCGGGCTATCAGCTGGCAGGGGATCGGCCAGGCACTCTACGCGTCGGCAGGGGAATCGGCTGGGCCTCCAGGTCTTGGCTGGGAGATCGGCCAGGCACTTCACGTATTGGCGGGTTATCAGCTGGCAGGGGATCGTCCAAGCACTCCACGCGTCGGCAGGAGAATCGTCTGGGCACTCCAGGCCTTGGCAGGGAGATCGGCCAGGCACTTCACGTATTGGCGGGTTATCAGCTGGCACGGGCATCGGCTAGGCACTCCACGCGTCGGCAGGGGAATCGGCTGGGCACTCCACGCCTCGGCATGGGGATCGACCGGGCACTCCAGGCCAGGGAGATTGGCCAGGCACTTCACGTATTGGCGGGTTATCAGCTGGCAGGGGATCGGCCAAGCACTCCACGCGTCGGCAGGGGAATCGGCCGGGCACTCAAGGTGGCAGGGAGATCGGCCAGGCACTTCACGTATTGGCGGGTTATCAGCTGGCGGGAGAATCGGCTAGGCACTCCACGCGTCGGCAGGGGAATCGGCTGGGCACTCCACGCCTCGGCATGGGGATCGACCGGGCACTCCAGGCCTTGGCAGGGAGATTGGTCAGGCACTTCACGTATTGGCGGGCTATCAGCTGGCAGGGCACTCCAAGCACTCCACGCGTCGGCAGGGGAATCGCCCGGGCACCCAGGCCTTGGCAGGGAGATCGGCCAGGCACTTCACGTATTTGCGGGTTATCAGCTGGCAGGGGCATCGGCTAGGCACTCCACGCGTCGGCAGGGGAATCGGCCAAGCACTCCACGCGTCGGCAGGGGAATCGGCTGGGCACTCCACGCCTCGGCATGGGGATCGACCGGGCACTCCAGGCCTTGGCAGGGAGATTGGTCAGGCACTTCACGTATTGGCGGGCTATCAGCTGGCAGGGCACTCCAAGCACTCCACGCGTCGGCAGGGGAATCGCCCGGGCACTCCAGGCCTTGGCAGGGAGATCGGCCAGGCACTTCACGTATTGGCGGGTTATCAGCTGGCAGGGGATTCGGCTGGGCACTCCACGCCTCGGCATGGGGATCGACCGGGCACTCCAGGCCTTGGCAGGAAGATTGGCCAGGCACTTCACATATTGGCGGGCTATCAGCTGGCAGGGGATCGGCCAAGCACTCTACGCGTCGATAGGGGAATCGGCTGGGCACTCCAGGCCTTGGCAGGGAGATCGGCCAGGCACTTCACGTATTGGCGGGTTATCAGCTGGCAGGGGCATCGGCTAGGCACTCCACGCGTCGGCAGGGGAATCGGCTGGGCACTCCACGCCTCGGCATGGGGATCGACCGGGCACTCCAGGCCTTGGCAGGGAGATTGGCCAGGCACTTCACGTATTGGCGGGTTATCAGCTGGCAGGGGATCGGCCAAGCACTCCACGCGTCGGCAGGGGAATCGGCCGGGCACTCAACGCCTCGGCATGGGGATCGACCGGGCACTCCAGGCCTTGGCAGGGAGATTGGTCAGGCACTTCACGTATTGGCGTATATCAGCTGGCAGGGGAATCGGCTGGGCACTCCACGCCTCGGCATGGGGATCGACCGGGCACTCCAGGCCTTGGCAGGAAGATTGGCCAGGCACTTCACGTATTGGCGGGTTATCAGCTGGCAGGGGAATCGGCTGGGCACTCCACGCCTCGGCATGGGGATCGACCGGGCACTCCAGGCCTTGGCAGGAAGATTGGCCAGGCACTTCACGTATTGGCGTATATCAGCTGGCAGGGGAATCGGCTGGGCACTCCACGCCTCGGCATGGGGATCGACCGGGCACTCCAGGCCTTGGCAGGAAGATTGGCCAGGCACTTCACGTATTGGCGGGCTATCAGCTGGCAGGGGATCGGCCAAGCACTCCACGCGTCGGCAGGGGAATCGCCCGGGCACTCCAGGCCTTGGCAGGCAGATCGGCCAGGCACGTCACGTATTGGCGGGTTATCATCTGGCAGGGGAATTGGCTGGGCACTCCACGCCTCGGCATGGGGATCGACCGGGCACTCCAGGCCTTGGCAGGAAGATTGGCCAGGCACTTCACGTATTGGCGGGCTATCAGCTGGCAGGGGATCGGCCAAGCACTCTACGCGTCGGCAGGGGAATCGGCTGGGCACTCCAGGCCTTGGCAGGGAGATCGGCCAGGCACTTCACGTATTGGCGGGTTATCAGCTGGCAGGGGCATCGGCTAGGCACTCCACGCGTCGGCAGGGGAATCGGCTGGGCACTCCACGCCTCGGCATGGGGATCGACCGGGCACTCCAGGCCTTGGCAGGGAGATTGGCCAGGCACTTCACGTATTGGCGGGTTATCAGCTGGCAGGGGATCGGCCAAGCACTCCACGCGTCGGCATGGGGATCGACCGGGCACTCCAGGCCTTGGCAGGGAGATTGGTCAGGCACTTCACGTATTGGCGTATATCAGCTGGCAGGGGAATCGGCTGGGCACTCCACGCCTCGGCATGGGGATCGACCGGGCACTCCAGGCCTTGGCAGGAAGATTGGCCAGGCACTTCACGTATTGGCGGGTTATCAGCTGGCAGGGGAATCGGCTGGGCACCCACGCCTCGGCATGGGGATCGACCGGGCACTCCAGGCCTTGGCAGGAAGATTGGCCAGGCACTTCACGTATTGGCGTATATCAGCTGGCAGGGGAATCGGCTGGGCACTCCACGCCTCGGCATGGGGATCGACCGGGCACTCCAGGCCTTGGCAGGAAGATTGGCCAGGCACTTCACGTATTGGCGGGCTATCAGCTGGCAGGGGATCGGCCAAGCACTCTACGCGTCGGCAGGGGAATCGGCTGGGCACTCCAGGCCTTGGCAGGGAGATCGGCCAGGCACTTCACGTATTGGCGGGTTATCAGCTGGCAGGGGCATCGGCTAGGCACTCCACGCGTCGGCAGGGGAATCGGCTGGGCACTCCACGCCTCGGCATGGGGATCGACCGGGCACTCCAGGCCTTGGCAGGGAGATTGGCCAGGCACTTCACGTATTGGCGGGTTATCAGCTGGCAGGGGATCGGCCAAGCACTCCACGCGTCGGCATGGGGATCGACCGGGCACTCCAGGCCTTGGCAGGGAGATTGGTCAGGCACTTCACGTATTGGCGTATATCAGCTGGCAGGGGAATCGGCTGGGCACTCCACGCCTCGGCATGGGGATCGACCGGGCACTCCAGGCCTTGGCAGGAAGATTGGCCAGGCACTTCACGTATTGGCGGGTTATCAGCTGGCAGGGGAATCGGCTGGGCACTCCACGCCTCGGCATGGGGATCGACCGGGCACTCCAGGCCTTGGCAGGAAGATTGGCCAGGCACTTCACGTATTGGCGTATATCAGCTGGCAGGGGAATCGGCTGGGCACTCCACGCCTCGGCATGGGGATCGACCGGGCACTCCAGGCCTTGGCAGGAAGATTGGCCAGGCACTTCACGTATTGGCGGGCTATCAGCTGGCAGGGGATCGGCCAAGCACTCCACGCGTCGGCAGAGGAATCGCCCGGGCACTCCAGGCCTTGGCAGGCAGATCGGCCAGGCACGTCATGTATTGGCGGGTTATCATCTGGCAGGGGAATCGGCTGGGCACTCCACGCCTCGGCATGGGGATCGACCGGGCACTCCAGGCCTTGGCAGGAAGATTGGCCAGGCACTTCACGTATTGGCGGGCTATCAGCTGGCAGGGGATCGGCCAAGCACTCTACGCGTCGGCAGGGGAATCGGCTGGGCACTCCAGGCCTTGGCAGGGAGATCGGCCAGGCACTTCACGTATTGGCGGGTTATCAGCTGGCAGGGGAATCGGCTGGGCACTCCACGCCTCGGCATGGGGATCGACCGGGCACTCCAGGCCTTGGCAGGGAGATTGGTCAGGCACTTCACGTATTGGCGGGCTATCAGCTGGCAGGGCACTCCAAGCACTCCACGCGTCGGCAGGGGAATCGCCCGGGCACTCCAGGCCTTGGCAGAGAGATCGGCCAGGCACTTCACGTATTTGCGGGTTATTAGCTGGCAGGGGCATCGGCTAGGCACTCCACGCGTCGGCAGGGGAATCGGCCAAGCACTCCACGCGTCGGCAGGGGAATCGGCTGGGCACTCCACGCCTCGGCATGGGGATCGACCGGGCACTCCAGGCCTTGGCAGGGAGATTGGTCAGGCACTTCACGTATTGGCGGGCTATCAGCTGGCAGGGCACCCAAGCACTCCACGCGTCGGCAGGGGAATCGCCCGGGCACTCCAGGCCTTGGCAGGGAGATCGGCCAGGCACTTCACGTATTGGCGGGTTATCAGCTGGCAGGGGATTCGGCTGGGCACACCACGCCTCGGCATGGGGATCGACCGGGCACTCCAGGCCTTGGCAGGAAGATTGGCCAGGCACTTCACATATTGGCGGGCTATCAGCTGGCAGGGGATCGGCCAAGCACTCTACGCGTCGATAGGGGAATCGGCTGGGCACTCCAGGCCTTGGCAGGGAGATCGGCCAGGCACTTCACGTATTGGCGGGTTATCAGCTGGCAGGGGCATCGGCTAGGCACTCCACGCGTCGGCAGGAGAATCGGCTGGGCACTCCACGCCTCGGCATGGGGATCGACCGGGCACTCCAGGCCTTGGCAGGGAGATTGGCCAGGCACTTCACGTATTGGCGGGTTATCAGCTGGCAGGGGATCGGCCAAGCACTCCACGCGTCGGCAGGGGAATCGGCCGGGCACTCCACGCCTCGGCATGGGGATCGACCGGGCACTCCAGGCCTTGGCAGGGAGATTGGTCAGGCACTTCACGTATTGGCGGGCTATCAGCTGGCAGGGCACTCCAAGCACTCCACGCGTCGGCAGGGGAATCGCCCGGGCACTCCAGGCCTGGCAGGGAGATCGGCCAGGCACTTCACGTATTGGCGGGTTATCAGCTGGCAGGGGAATCGGCTGTGCACTCCACGCCTCGGCATGGGGATCGACCGGGCACTCTAGGCCTTGGCAGGAAGATTGGCCAGGCACTTCACATATTGGCGGGCTATCAGCTGGCAGGGGATCGGCCAAGCACCCTACTCGTCGGCAGGGGAATCGGCTGGGCACTCCAGGCCTTGGCAGGGAGATCGGCAAGGCACTTCACGTATTGGCGGGTTATCAGCTGGCAGGGGCATCGGCTAGGCACTCCACGCGTCGGCAGGGGAATCGGCTGGGCACTCCACGCCTCGGCATGGGGATCGACCGGGCACTCCAGGCCTTGGCAGGGAGATTGGCCAGGCACTTCACGTATTGGCGGGTTATCAGCTGGCAGGGGATCGGCCAAGCACTCCACGCGTCGGCAGGGGAATCGGCCCAGCACTCAAGGCCTTGGCAGGGAGATCGGCCAGGCACTTCACGTATTGGCGGGTTATCAGCTTCCGGGGGAATCAGCTAGGCACTCCACGCGTCGGCAGGGGAATCGGCTGGGCACTCCACGCCTCGGCATGGGGATCGACCGGGCACTCCAGGCCTTGGCAGGGAGATTGGTCAGGCACTTCACGTATTGGCGGGCTATCAGCTGGCAGGGCACTCCAAGCACTCAACGCGTCGGCAGGGGAATCGCCCGGGCACTCCAGGCCTTGGCAGGGAGATTGGTCAGGCACTTCACGTATTGGCGGGCTATCAGCTGGCAGGGGAATCGGCTGGGCACTCCACGCCTCGGAATGGGGATCGACCGGGCACTCCAGGCCTTGGCAGGGAGATTGGCCAGGCACTTCACGTATTGGCGGGCTATCAGCTGGCAGGGGATCGGCCAAGCACTCTACGCGTCAGCAGGGGAATCGGCTGTGCACTCCACGCCTCGGCATGGGGATCGACCGGGCACTCCAGGCCTTGGCAGGGAGATTGGTCAGGCACTTCACGTATTGGCGTATATCAGCTGGCAGGGGAATCGGCTGGGCACTCCACGCCTCGGCATGGGGATCGACCGGGCACTCCAGGCCTTGGCAGGAAGATTGGCCAGGCACTTCACGTATTGGCGGGTTATCAGCTGGCAGGGGAATCGGCTGGGCACTCCACGCGTCGGCAGGGGAATCGGCTGGGCACTCCACGCCTCGGCATGGGGATCGACCGGGCACTCCAGGCCTTGGCAGGAAGATTGGCCAGGCACTTCACGTATTGGCGTATATCAGCTGGCAGGGGAATCGGCTGGGCACTCCACACCTCGGCATGGGGATCGACCGGGCACTCCAGGCCTTGGCAGGAAGATTGGCCAGGCACTTCACGTATTGGCGGGCTATCAGCTGGCAGGGGATCGGCCAAGCACTCCACGCGTCGGCAGGGGAATCGGCCGGGCACTCCAGGCCTTGGCAGGCAGATCGGCCAGGCACGTCACGTATTGGCGGGCTATCAGCTGGCAGGGGATCGGCCAAGCACTCTACGCGTCGATAGGGGAATCGGCTGGGCACTCCAGGCCTTGGCAGGGAGATCGGCCAGGCACTTCACGTATTGGCGGGTTATCAGCTGGCAGGGGCATCGGCTAGGCACTCCACGCGTCGGCAGGGGAATCGGCTGGGCACTCCACGCCTCGGCATGGGGATCGACCGGGCACTCCAGGCCTTGGCAGGGAGATTGGCCAGGCACTTCACGTATTGGCGGGTTATCAGCTGGCAGGGGATCGGCCAAGCACTCCACGCGTCGGCAGGGGAATCGGCCGGGCACTCCACGCCTCGGCATGGGGATCGACCGGGCACTCCAGGCCTTGGCAGGGAGATTGGTCAGGCACTTCACGTATTGGCGGGCTATCAGCTGGCAGGGCACTCCAAGCACTCCACGCGTCGGCAGGGGAATCGCCCGGGCACTCCAGGGGATCGGCCAAGCACCCTACTCGTCGGCAGGGGAATCGGCTGGGCACTCCAGGCCTTGGCAGGGAGATTGGCCAGGCACTTCACGTATTGGCGGGTTATCAGCTGGCAGGGGATCGGCCAAGCACTCCACGCGTCGGCAGGGGAATCGGCCGGGCACTCCACGCCTCGGCATGGGGATCGACCGGGCACTCCAGGCCTTGGCAGGGAGATTGGCCAGGCACTTCACGTATTGGCGGGTTATCAGCTGGCAGGGGATCGGCCAAGCACTCCACGCGTCGGCAGGGGAATCGGCCGGGCACTCCACGCCTCGGCATGGGGATCGACCGGGCACTCCAGGCCTTGGCAGGGAGATTGGCCAGGCACTTCACGTATTGGCGGGTTATCAGCTGGCAGGGGATCGGCCAAGCACTCCACGCGTCGGCAGGGGAATCGGCCGGGCACTCCACGCCTCGGCATGGGGATCGACCGGGCACTCCAGGCCTTGGCAGGG
This sequence comes from Drosophila malerkotliana malerkotliana, assembly GCA_018153235.1. Classification (NCBI taxonomy): domain Eukaryota; kingdom Metazoa; phylum Arthropoda; class Insecta; order Diptera; family Drosophilidae; genus Drosophila; species Drosophila malerkotliana. Next base: position 24,366 of record JAECXV010000181.1, read on the forward strand.
AGATTGGCCAGGCACTTCACGTATTGGCGGGTTATCAGCTGGCAGGGGATCGGCCAAGCACTCCACGCGTCGGCAGGGGAATCGGCCGGGCACTCAAGGCCTTGGCAGGGAGATCGGCCAGGCACTTCACGTATTGGCGGGTTATCAGCTTCCGGGGGAATCAGCTAGGCACTCCACGCGTCGGCAGGGGAATCGGCTGGGCACTCCACGCCTCGGCATGGGGATCGACCGGGCACTCCAGGCCTTGGCAGGGAGATTGGTCAGGCACTTCACGTATTGGCGGGCTATCAGCTGGCAGGGCACTCCAAGCACTCAACGCGTCGGCAGGGGAATCGCCCGGGCACTCCAGGCCTTGGCAGGGAGATTGGTCAGGCACTTCACGTATTGGCGGGCTATCAGCTGGAAGGGGAATCGGCTGGGCACTCCACGCCTCGGAATGGGGATCGACCGGGCACTCCAGGCCTTGGCAGGGAGATTGGCCAGGCACTTCACGTATTGGCGGGCTATCAGCTGGCAGGGGATCGGCCAAGCACTCTACGCGTCAGCAGGGGAATCGGCTGTGCACTCCACGCCTCGGCATGGGGATCGACCGGGCACTCCAGGCCTTGGCAGGGAGATTGGTCAGGCACTTCACGTATTGGCGTATATCAGCTGGCAGGGGAATCGGCTGGGCACTCCACGCCTCGGCATGGGGATCGACCGGGCACTCCAGGCCTTGGCAGGAAGATTGGCCAGGCACTTCACGTATTGGCGGGTTATCAGCTGGCAGGGGAATCGGCTGGGCACTCCACGCCTCGGCATGGGGATCGACCGGGCACTCCAGGCCTTGGCAGGAAGATTGGCCAGGCACTTCACGTATTGGCGTATATCAGCTGGCAGGGGAATCGGCTGGGCACTCCACACCTCGGCATGGGGATCGACCGGGCACTCCAGGCCTTGGCAGGAAGATTGGCCAGGCACTTCACGTATTGGCGGGCTATCAGCTGGCAGGGGATCGGCCAAGCACTCCACGCGTCGGCAGGGGAATCGCCCGGGCACTCCAGGCCTTGGCAGGCAGATCGGCCAGGCACGTCACGTATTGGCGGGTTATCATCTAGCAGGGGAATCGGCTGGGCACTCCACGCCTCGGCATGGGGATCGACCGGGCACTCCAGGCCTTGGCAGGAAGATTGGCCAGGCACTTCACGTATTGGCGGGCTATCAGCTGGCAGGGGATCGGCCAAGCACTCTACGCGTCGGCAGGGGAATCGGCTGGGCACTCCAGGCCTTGGCAGGGAGATCGGCCAGGCACTTCACGTATTGGCGGGTTATCAGCTGGCAGGGGAATCGGCTGGGCACTCCACGCCTCGGCATGGGGATCGACCGGGCACTCCAGGCCTTGGCAGGGAGATTGGCCAGGCACTTCACGTATTGGCGGGCTATCAGCTGGCAGGGGATCGGCCAAGCACTCTACGCGTCGGCAGGGGAATCGGCTGGGCCTCCAGGTCTTGGCTGGGAGATCGGCCAGACACTTCACGTATTGGCGGGTTATCAGCTGACAGGGGATCGTCCAAGCACTCCACGCGTCGGCAGGGGAATCGGCTGGGCACTCCACGCCTCGGCATGGGGATCGACCGGGCACTCCAGGCCTTGGCAGGAAGATTGGCCAGGCACTTCACGTATTGGCGGGCTATCAGCTTCCGGGGGAATCAGCTAGGCACTCCACGCGTCGGCAGGGGAATCGGCTGGGCACTCCACGCCTCGGCATGGGGATCGACCGGGCACTCCAGGCCTTGGCAGGGAGATTGGTCAGGCACTTCACGTATTGGCGGGCTATCAGCTGGCAGGGCACTCCAAGCACTCCACGCGTCGGCAGGGGAATCGCCCGGGCACCCAGGCCTTGGCAGGGAGATCGGCCAGGCACTTCACGTATTTGCGGGTTATCAGCTGGCAGGGGCATCGGCTAGGCACTCCACGCGTCGGCAGGGGAATCGGCCAAGCACTCCACGCGTCGGCAGGGGAATCGGCTGGGCACTCCACGCCTCGGCATGGGGATCGACCGGGCACTCCAGGCCTTGGCAGGGAGATTGGTCAGGCACTTCACGTATTGGCGGGCTATCAGCTGGCAGGGCACTCCAAGCACTCCACGCGTCGGCAGGGGAATCGCCCGGGCACTCCAGGCCTTGGCAGGGAGATCGGCCAGGCACTTCACGTATTGGCGGGTTATCAGCTGGCAGGGGATTCGGCTGGGCACTCCACGCCTCGGCATGGGGATCGACCGGGCACTCCAGGCCTTGGCAGAAAGATTGGCCAGGCACTTCACATATTGGCGGGCTATCAGCTGGCAGGGGATCGGCCAAGCACTCTACGCGTCGATAGGGGAATCGGCTGGGCACTCCAGGCCTTGGCAGGGAGATCGGCCAGGCACTTCACGTATTGGCGGGTTATCAGCTGGCAGGGGCATCGGCTAGGCACTCCACGCGTCGGCAGGGGAATCGGCTGGGCACTCCACGCCTCGGCATGGGGATCGACCGGGCACTCCAGGCCTTGGCAGGGAGATTGGCCAGGCACTTCACGTATTGGCGGGTTATCAGCTGGCAGGGGATCGGCCAAGCACTCCACGCGTCGGCAGGGGAATCGGCCGGGCATTCCACGCCTCGGCATGGGGATCGACCGGGCACTCCAGGCCTTGGCAGGGAGATTGGTCAGGCACTTCACGTATTGGCGGGCTATCAGCTGGCAGGGCACTCCACGCGTCGGCAGGGGAATCTCCCGGGCACCCAGGCCTTGGCAGGGAGATCGGCCAGGCACTTCACGTATTGGCGGGTTATCAGCTGGCAGGGGATTCGGCTGGGCACCCACGCCTCGGCATGGGGATCGACCGGGCACCCAGGCCTTGGCAGGGAGATTGGTCAGGCACTTCACGTATTGGCGGGCTATCAGCTGGCAGGGCACTCCAAGCACTCCACGCGTCGGCAGGGGAATCGCCCGGGCACTCCAGGCCTTGGCAGGGAGATCGGCCAGGCACTTCACGTATTGGTGGGTTATCAGCTGGCAGGGGAATCGGCTGGGCACTCCACGCCTCGGCATGGGGATCTACCGGGCACTCTAGGCCTTGGCAGGAAGATTGGCCAGGCACTTCACATATTGGCGGGCTATCAGCTGGCAGGGGATCGGCCAAGCACTCTACTCGTCGGCAGGGGAATCGGCTGGGCACTCCAGGCCTTGGCAGGGAGATCGGCCAGGCACTTCACGTATTGGCGGGTTATCAGCTGGCAGGGGCATCGGCTAGGCACTCCACGCGTCGGCAGGGGAATCGGCTGGGCACTCCACGCCTCGGCATGGGGATCGACCGGGCACTCCAGGCCTTGGCAGGGAGATTGGCCAGGCACTTCACGTATTGGCGGGTTATCAGCTGGCAGGGGATCGGCCAAGCACTCCACGCGTCGGCAGGGGAATCGGCCGGGCACTCAAGGCCTTGGCAGGGAGATCGGCCAGGCACTTCACGTATTGGCGGGTTATCAGCTTCCGGGGAATCAGCTAGGCACTCCACGCGTCGGCAGGGGAATCGGCTGGGCACTCCACGCCTCGGCATGGGGATCGACCGGGCACTCCAGGCCTTGGCAGGGAGATTGGTCAGGCACTTCACGTATTGGCGGGCTATCAGCTGGCAGGGCACTCCAAGCACTCCACGCGTCGGCAGGGGAATCGCCCGGGCACTCCAGGCCTTGGCAGGGAGATCGGCCAGGCACTTCAAGTATTGGCGGGCTATCAGCTGGCAGGGGATCGGCCAAGCACTCCACGCGTCGGCAGGGGAATCGGCTGGGCACTCCACGCCTCGGCATGGGGATCGACCGGGCACTCCAGGCCTTGGCAGGAAGATTGGCCAGGCACTTCACGTATTGGCGGGCTATCAGCTGGCAGGGGATCGGCCAAGCACTCTACGCGTCGGCAGGGGAATCGGCTGGGTTTCCAGGTCTTGGATGGGAGATCGGCCAGGCACTTCACGTATTGGCGGGTTATCAGCTGGCAGGGGATCGGCCAAGCACTCCACGCGTCGGCAGGGGAATCGGCTGGGCACTCCACGCCTCGGCATGGGGATCGACCGGGCACTCCAGGCCTTGGCAGGAAGATTGGCCAGGCACTTCACGTATTGGCGGGCTATCAGCTGGCAGGGGATCGGCCAAGCACTCTACGCGTCGGCAGGGGAATCGGCTGGGCCTCCAGGTCTTGGCTGGAGATCCAGGTCTTGGCCACGCGTCGGCAGGAGAATCGTCTGGGCACTCCAGGCCTTGGCAGGGAGATCGGCCAGGCACTTCACGTATTGGCGGGTTATCAGCTGGCAGGGGCATCGGCTAGGCACTCCACGCGTCGGCAGGGGAATCGGCTGGGCACTCCACGCCTCGGCATGGGGATCGACCGGGCACTCCAGGCCTTGGCAGGGAGATTGGCCAGGCACTTCACGTATTGGCGGGTTATCAGCTGGCAGGGGATCGGCCAAGCACTCCACGCGTCGGCAGGGGAATCGGCCGGGCACTCAAGGCCTTGGCAGGGAGATCGGCCAGGCAATTCACGTATTGGCGGGTTATCAGCTGGCAGGGGCATCGGCTAGGCACTCCACGCGTCGGCAGGGGAATCGGCCAAGCACTCCACGCGTCGGCAGAGGAATCGGCTGGGCACTCCAGGCCTTGGCAGGGAGATCGGCCAGGCACTTCACGTATTGGCGGGTTATCAGCTGGCAGGGGATCGGCCAAGCACTCCACGCGTCGGCAGGGAATCGGCTGGGCACTCCACGCCTCGGCATGGGGATCGACCGGGCACTCCAGGCCTTGGCAGGGAGATTGGCCAGGCACTTCACGTATTGGCGGGCTATCAGCTGGCAGGGCACTCCAAGCACTCCACGCGTCGGCAGGGGAATCGCCCGGGCACTCCAGGCCTTGGCAGGAGATCGGCCAGGCACTTCACGTATTGGCGGGTTATCAGCTGGCAGGGGAATCGGCTGGGCACTCCACGCCTCGGCATGGGGATCGACCGGGCACTCCAGGCCTTGGCAGGGAGATTGGCCAGGCACTTCACGTATTGGCGGGCTATCAGCTGGCGGGGGATCGGCCAAGCACTCTACGCGTCGGCAGGGGAATCGGCTGGGTCTCCAGGTCTTGGCTGGGAGATCGGCCAGGCACTTCACGTATTGGCGGGTTATCAGATGGCAGGGGATCGTCCAAGCACTCCACGCGTCGGCAGGGGAATCGGCTGGGCACTCCACGCCTCGGCATGGGGATCGACCGGGCACTCCAGGCCTTGGCAGGAAGATTGGCCAGGCACTTCACGTATTGGCGGGCTATCAGCTGGCAGGGGATCGGCCAAGCACTCTACGCGTCGGCAGGGGAATCGGCTGGGCCTCCAGGTCTTGGCTGGGAGATCGGCCAGGCACTTCACGTATTGGCGGGTTATCAGCTGGCAGGGGATCGTCCAAGCACTCCACGCGTCGGCAGGAGAATCGTCTGGGCACTCCAGGCCTTGGCAGGGAGATCGGCCAGGCACTTCACGTATTGGCGGGTTATCAGCTGGCAGGGGCATCGGCTAGGCACTCCACGCGTCGGCAGGGGAATCGGCTGGGCACTCCACGCCTCGGCATGGGGATCGACCGGGCACTCCAGGCCTTGGCAGGGAGATTGGCCAGGCACTTCACGTATTGGCGGGTTATCAGCTGGCAGGGGATCGGCCAAGCACTCCACGCGTCGGCAGGGGAATCGGCCGGGCACTCAAGGCCTTGGCAGGGAGATCGGCCAGGCACTTCACGTATTGGCGGGTTATCAGCTGGCAGGGGCATCGGCTAGGCACTCCACGCGTCGGCAGGGGAATCGGCCAAGCACTCCACGCGTCGGCAGAGGAATCGGCTGGGCACTCCAGGCCTTGGCAGGGAGATCGGCCAGGCACTTCACGTATTGGCGGGTTATCAGCTGGCAGGGGATCGGCCAAGCACTCCACGCGTCGGCAGGGGAATCGGCTGGGCACTCCACGCCTCGGCATGGGGATCGACCGGGCACTCCAGGCCAGGGAGATTGGCCAGGCACTTCACGTATTGGCGGGTTATCAGCTGGCAGGGGATCGGCCAAGCACTCCACGCGTCGGCAGGGGAATCGGCCGGGCACTCCAGGCCTTGGCAGGGAGATCGGCCAGGCACTTCACGTATTGGCGGGTTATCAGCTGGCGGGGGATTCGGCTAGGCACTCCACGCGTCGGCAGGGGAATCGGCTGGGCACTCCACGCCTCGGCATGGGGATCGACCGGGCACTCCAGGCCTTGGCAGGGGAGATTGGTCAGGCACTTCACGTATTGGCGGGCTATCAGCTGGCAGGGGAATCGGCTGGGCACTCCACGCCTCGGCATGGGGATCGGCTGGGCACTCCATGCCTCGGTAGGGGGATCGACCGGGCACTCCAGGTCTTGGCAGGGGGATCGGCCGGGCACTCCAGGCGGTGGCAGGGAGATTGGCCAGGCACTTCACGTATTGGCGGGTTATCAGCTGGCAGGGGATTGGCCAGGCACTCCACGCGTCGGCAGGGGAATCGGCTGGGCACTCCACGCCTCGGCATGGGGATCGACCGGGCACTCCAGGCCTTGGCAGGGAGATTGGTCAGGCACTTCACGTATTGGCGGGCTATCAGCTGGCAGGGCACTCCAAGCACTCCACGCGTCGGCAGGGGAATCGCCCGGGCACTCCAGGCCTTGGCAGGGAGATCGGCCAGGCACTTCACGTATTGGCGGGTTATCAGCTGGCAGGGGAATCGGCTGGGCACTCCACGCCTCGGCATGGGGATCGACCGGGCACTCCAGGCCTTGGCATGGAGATTGGCCAGGCACTTCAAGTATTGGCGGGTTATCAGCTGGCAGGGAATCGGCCAAGCACTTCACGCGTCGGCAGAGGAATCGGGTGGGCACTCCAGGCCTTGGCAGGGAGATCGGCCAGGCACTTCACGTATTGGCGGGTTATCAGCTGGCAGGGGATCGGCCAAGCACTCCACGCGTCGGCAGGGGAATCGGCCGGGCACTCAAGGACTTGGCAGGGAGATCGGCCAGGCACTTCACGTATTGGCGGGTTATCAGCTGGCAGGGGAATCGGCTGGGCACTCCACGCCTCGGCATGGGGATCGACCGGGCACTCCAGGCCTTGGCAGGGAGATTGGTCAGGCACTTCACGTATTGGCGGGCTATCAGCTGGCAGGGCACCCAAGCACTCCACTCGTCGGCAGGGGAATCGCCCGGGCACTCCAGGCCTTGGCAGGGAGATCGGCCAGGCACTTCACGTATTGGCGGGTTATCAGCTGGCAGGGGAATCGGCTGGGCACCCACGCCTCGGCATGGGGATCGACCGGGCACTCCAGGCCTTGGCAGGGAGATTGGCCAGGCACTTCACGTATTGGCGGGTTATCAGCTGGCAGGGGATCGGCCAAGCACTCCACGCGTCGGCAGGGGAATCGGCCGGGCACTCAAGGACTTGGCAGGGAGATCGGCCAGGCACTTCACGTATTGGCGGGTTATCAGCTGGCGGGGGAATCGGCTGGGCACTCCACGCGTCGGCAGGGGAATCGGCTGGGCACTCCACGCCTCGGCATGGGGATCGACCGGGCACTCCAGGCCTTGGCAGGGAGATTGGTCAGGCACTTCACGTATTGGCGGGCTATCAGCTGGCAGGGCACCCAAGCACTCCACTCGTCGGCAGGGGAATCGCCCGGGCACTCCAGGCCTTGGCAGGGAGATCGGCCAGGCACTTCACGTATTGGCGGGTTATCAGCTGGCAGGGGAATCGGCTGGGCACTTCACGCCTCGGCATGGGGATCGACCGGGCACTCCAGGCCTTGGCAGGGAGATGGGCCAGGCACTTCACGTATTGGCGGGCTATCAGCTGGCAGGGGATCGGCCAAGCACTCTACGCGTCGGCAGGGGAATCGGCTGGGTCTCCAGGTCTTGGCTGGGAGATCGGCCAGGCACTTCACGTATTGGCGGGTTATCAGCTGGCAGGGGATCGTCCAAGCACTCCACGCGTCGGCAGGGGAATCGGCTGGGCACTCCACGCCTCGGCATGGGGATCGACCGGGCACTCCAGGCCTTGGCAGGAAGATTGGCCAGGCACTTCACGTATTGGCGGGCTATCAGCTGGCAGGGGATCGGCCAAGCACTCTACGCGTCGGCAGGGGAATCGGCTGGGCCTCCAGGTCTTGGCTGGGAGATCGGCCAGGCACTTCACGTATTGGCGGGTTATCAGCTGGCAGGGGATCGTCCAAGCACTCCACGCGTCGGCAGGAGAATCGTCTGGGCACTCCAGGCCTTGGCAGGGAGATCGGCCAGGCACTTCACGTATTGGCGGGTTATCAGCTGGCAGGGGCATCGGCTAGGCACTCCACGCGTCGGCAGGGGAATCGGCTGGGCACTCCACGCCTCGGCATGGGGATCGACCGGGCACTCCAGGCCTTGGCAGGGAGATTGGCCAGGCACTTCACGTATTGGCGGGTTATCAGCTGGCAGGGGATCGGCCAAGCACTCCACGCGTCGGCAGGGGAATCGGCCGGGCACTCAAGGCCTTGGCAGGGAGATCGGCCAGGCACTTCACGTATTGGCGGGTTATCAGCTGGCAGGGGCATCGGCTAGGCACTCCACGCGTCGGCAGGGGAATCGGCCAAGCACTCCACGCGTCGGCAGAGGAATCGGCTGGGCACTCCAGGCCTTGGCAGGGAGATCGGCCAGGCACTTCACGTATTGGCGGGTTATCAGCTGGCAGGGGATCGGCCAAGCACTCCACGCGTCGGCAGGGGAATCGGCTGGGCACTCCACGCCTCGGCATGGGGATCGACCGGGCACTCCAGGCCTTGGCAGGGAGATTGGTCAGGCACTTCACGTATTGGCGGGCTATCAGCTGGCAGGGCACTCCAAGCACTCCACGCGTCGGCAGGGGAATCGCCCGGGCACTCCAGGCCTTGGCAGGAGATCGGCCAGGCACTTCACGTATTGGCGGGTTATCAGCTGGCAGGGGAATCGGCTGGGCACTCCACGCCTCGGCATGGGGATCGACCGGGCACTCCAGGCCTTGGCAGGGGAGATTGGCCAGGCACTTCACGTATTGGCGGGCTATCAGCTGGCAGGGGATCGGCCAAGCACTCTACGCGTCGGCAGAGGAATCGGCTGGGCACTCCAGGCCTTGGCAGGGAGATCGGCCAGGCACTTCACGTATTGGCGGGTTATCAGCTGGCAGGGGATCGGCCAAGCACTCCACGCGTCGGCAGGGGAATCGGCTGGGCACTCCACGCCTCGGCATGGGGATCGACCGGGCACTCCAGGCCTTGGCAGGGAGATTGGCCAGGCACTTCACGTATTGGCGGGCTATCAGCTGGCAGGGATCGGCCAAGCACTCTACGCGTCGGCAGAGGAATCGGCTGGGCACTCCAGGCCTTGGCAGGGAGATCGGCCAGGCACTTCACGTATTGGCGGGTTATCAGCTGGCAGGGGATCGGCCAAGCACTCCACGCGTCGGCAGGGGAATCGGCTGGGCACTCCACGCCTCGGCATGGGGATCGACCGGGCACTCCAGGCCAGGGAGATTGGCCAGGCACTTCACGTATTGGCGGGTTATCAGCTGGCAGGGGATCGGCCAAGCACTCCACGCGTCGGCAGGGGAATCGGCCGGGCACCCAGGCCTTGGCAGGGAGATCGGCCAGGCACTTCACGTATTGGCGGGTTATCAGCTGGCGGGGGAATCGGCTAGGCACTCCACGCGTCGGCAGGGGAATCGGCTGGGCACTCCACGCCTCGGCATGGGGATCGACCGGGCACCCAGGCCTTGGCAGGGAGATTGGTCAGGCACTTCACGTATTGGCGGGCTATCAGCTGGCAGGGGAATCGGCTGGGCACTCCACGCCTCGGCATGGGGATCGGCTGGGCACTCCACGCCTCGGCATGGGGATCGATCGGGCACTCCAGGCCTTGGCAGGGAGATCGTCCAGGCACTTCACGTATTGGCGGGTTATCAGCTGTCAGGGGAATCGGCTGGGCACTCCACGCCTCGGCATGGGGATCGACCGGGCACCCAGGCCTTGGCAGGGAGATTGGCCAGGCACTTCACGTATTGGCGGGTTATCAGCTGGCAGGGATCAGCCAAGCACTCCACGCGTCGGCAGGGGAATCGGCTGGGCACTCCACGCCTCGGCATGGGGATCGACCGGGCACTCCAGGCCTTGGCAGGGACATTGGTCAGGCACTTCACGTATTGGCGGGCTATCAGCTGGCAGGGCACCCAAGCACTCCACGCGTCGGCAGGGGAATCGCCCGGGCACTCCAGGCCTTGGCAGGGAGATCGGCCAGGCACTTCACGTATTGGCGGGTTATCAGCTGGCAGGGGAATCGGCTGGGCACCCACGCCTCGGCATGGGGATCGACCGGGCACTCCAGGCCTTGGCAGGGAGATTGGCCAGGCACTACAAGTATTGGCGGGTTATCAGCTGGCAGGGAATCGGCCAAGCACTTCACGCGTCGGCAGAGGAATCGGGTGGGCACTCCAGGCCTTGGCAGGGAGATCGGCCAGGCACTTCACGTATTGGCGGGTTATCAGCTGGCAGGGGATCGGCCAAGCACTCCACGCGTCGGCAGGGGAATCGGCTGGGCACTCCACGCCTCGGCATGGGGATCGACCGGGCACTCCAGGCCAGGGAGATTGGTCAGGCACTTCACGTATTGGCGGGTTAACAGCTGGCAGGGGATCGGCCAAGCACTCCACGCGTCGGCAGGGGAATCGGCCGGGCACTCAAGGCCTTGGCAGGGAGATCGGCCAGGCACTTCACGTATTGGCGGGTTATCAGCTGGCGGGGGAATCGGCTAGGCACCCACGCGTCGGCAGGGGGAATTGGCTGGGCACTCCACGCCTCGGCATGGGGATCGACCGGGCACTCCAGGCCTTGGCAGGGAGATTGGTCAGGCACTTCACGTATTGGCGGGCTATCAGCTGGCAGGGCACTCCAAGCACTCCACGCGTCGGCAGGGAATCGGCCGGGCACCCAGGCCTTGGCAGGGAGATCGGCCAGGCCCTTCACGTATTGGCGGGCTATCAGCTGGCAGGGGATCGCCAAGCACTCTACGCGTCGGCAGGGGAATCGGCTGGGTCTCCAGGTCTTGGCTGGGAGATCGGCCAGGCACTTCACGTATTGGCGGGTTATCAGCTGGCAGGGGATCGTCCAAGCACTCTACGCGTCGGCAGAGGAATCGGCTGGGCACTCCAGGCCTTGGCAGGGAGATCGGCCAGGCACTTCACGTATTGGCGGGTTATCAGCTGGCAGGGGATCGGCCAAGCACTCCACGCGTCGGCAGGGGAATCGGCTGGGCACTCCACTCCAGGCCAGGGAGATTGGCCAGGCACTTCACGTATTGGCGGGTTAACAGCTGGCAGGGGATCGGCCAAGCACTCCACGCGTCGGCAGGGGAATCGGCCGGGCACTCAAGGCCTTGGCAGGGAGATCGGCCAGGCACTTCACGTATTGGCGGGTTATCAGCTGGCGGGGGAATCGGCTAGGCACTCCACGCGTCGGCAGGGGAATCGGCTGGGCACTCCACGCCTCGGCATGGGGATCGACCGGGCACTCCAGGCCTTGGCAGGGAGATTGGTCAGGCACTTCACGTATTGGCGGGCTATCAGCTGGCAGGGGAATCGGCTGGGCACTCCACGCCTCGGCATGGGGATCGGCTGGGCACCCACGCCTCGGCATGGGGATCGATCGGGCACTCCAGGCCTTGGCAGGGAGATCGTCCAGGCACTTCACGTATTGGCGGGCTATCAGCTGTCAGGGGAATCGGCTGGGCACCCACGCCTCGGCATGGGGATCGACCGGGCACTCCAGGCCTTGGCAGGGAGATTGGCCAGGCACTTCACGTATTGGCGGGTTATCAGCTGGCAGGGGATCAGCCAAGCACTCCACGCGTCGGCAGGGGAATCGGCTGGGCACTCCACGCCTCGGCATGGGGATCGACCGGGCACTCCAGGCCTTGGCAGGGACATTGGTCAGGCACTTCACGTATTGGCGGGCTATCAGCTGGCAGGGCACTCCAAGCACTCCACGCGTCGGCAGGGGAATCGCCCGGGCACTCCAGGCCTTGGCAGGGAGATCGGCCAGGCACTTCACGTATTGGCGGGTTATCAGCTGGCAGGGAATCGGCTGGGCACTCCACGCCTCGGCATGGGGATCGACCGGGCACTCCAGGCCTTGGCAGGGGAGATTGGCCAGGCACTACAAGTATTGGCGGGTTATCAGCTGGCAGGGAATCGGCCAAGCACTTCACGCGTCGGCAGAGGAATCGGGTGGGCACTCCAGGCCTTGGCAGGGAGATCGGCCAGGCACTTCACGTATTGGCGGGTTATCAGCTGGCAGGGGATCGGCCAAGCACTCCACGCGTCGGCAGGGGAATCGGCTGGGCACCCACGCCTCGGCATGGGGATCGACCGGGCACTCCAGGCCAGGGAGATTGGCCAGGCACTTCACGTATTGGCGGGTTAACAGCTGGCAGGGATCGGCCAAGCACTCCACGCGTCGGCAGGGGAATCGGCCGGGCACTCAAGGCCTTGGCAGGGAGATCGGCCCAGGCACTTCACGTATTGGCGGGTTATCAGCTGGCGGGGAATCGGCTAGGCACTCCACGCGTCGGCAGGGAATTGGCTGGGCACTCCACGCCTCGGCATGGGGATCGACCGGGCACTCCAGGCCTTGGCAGGGAGATTGGTCAGGCACTTCACGTATTGGCGGGCTATCAGCTGGCAGGGGATCGCCAAGCACTCTACGCGTCGGCAGGGGAATCGGCTGGGTCTCCAGGTCTTGGCTGGGAGATCGGCCAGGCACTTCACGTATTGGCGGGTTATCAGCTGGCAGGGGATCGTCCAAGCACTCCACGCGTCGGCAGGGGAATCGGCTGGGCACTCCACGCCTCGGCATGGGGATCGACCGGGCACTCCAGGCCTTGGCAGGAAGATTGGCCAGGCACTTCACGTATTGGCGGGCTATCAGCTGGCAGGGCACTCCAAGCACTCCACGCGTCGGCAGGGGAATCGCCCGGGCACTCCAGGCCTTGGCAGGGACATTGGTCAGGCACTTCACGTATTGGCGGGCTATCAGCTGGCAGGGCACTCCAAGCACTCCACGCGTCGGCAGGGGAATCGCCCGGGCACCCAGGCCTTGGCAGGGAGATCGGCCAGGCACTTCACGTATTGGCGGGTTATCAGCTGGCAGGGGAATCGGCTGGGCACTCCACGCCTCGGCATGGGGATCGACCGGGCACTCCAGGCCTTGGCAGGGAGATTGGCCAGGCACTACAAGTATTGGCGGGTTATCAGCTGGCAGGGAATCGGCCAAGCACTTCACGCGTCGGCAGAGGAATCGGGTGGGCACTCCAGGCCTTGGCAGGGAGATCGGCCAGGCACTTCACGTATTGGCGGGTTATCAGCTGGCAGGGGATCGGCCAAGCACCCACGCGTCGGCAGGGGAATCGGCTGGGCACTCCACGCCTCGGCATGGGGATCGACCGGGCACTCCAGGCCAGGGAGATTGGCCAGGCACTTCACGTATTGGCGGGTTAACAGCTGGCAGGGGATCGGCCAAGCACTCCACGCGTCGGCAGGGGAATCGGCCGGGCACTCAAGGCCTTGGCAGGGAGATCGGCCAGGCACTTCACGTATTGGCGGGTTATCAGCTGGCGGGGGAATCGGCTAGGCACTCCACGCGTCGGCAGGGGAATTGGCTGGGCACTCCACGCCTCGGCATGGGGATCGACCGGGCACTCCAGGCCTTGGCAGGGAGATTGGTCAGGCACTTCACGTATTGGCGGGCTATCAGCTGGCAGGGGATCGCCAAGCACTCTACGCGTCGGCAGGGGAATCGGCTGGGTCTCCAGGTCTTGGCTGGGAGATCGGCCAGGCACTTCACGTATTGGCGGGTTATCAGCTGGCAGGGGATCGTCCAAGCACTCCACGCGTCGGCAGGGGAATCGGCTGGGCACTCCACGCCTCGGCATGGGGATCGACCGGGCACCCAGGCCTTGGCAGGAAGATTGGCCAGGCACTTCACGTATTGGCGGGCTATCAGCTGGCAGGGCACTCCAAGCACTCCACGCGTCGGCAGGGGAATCGCCCGGGCACTCCAGGCCTTGGCAGGGAGATTGGCCAGGCACTTCACGTATTGGCGGGCTATCAGCTGGCAGGGGATCGGCCAAGCACTCTACGCGTCGGCAGGGGAATCGGCTGGGTCTCCAGGTCTTGGCTGGGAGATCGGCCAGGCACTTCACGTATTGGCGGGTTATCAGCTGGCAGGGGATCGTCCAAGCACTCCACGCGTCGGCAGGGGAATCGGCTGGGCACTCCACGCCTCGGCATGGGGATCGACCGGGCACTCCAGGCCTTGGCAGGAAGATTGGCCAGGCACTTCACGTATTGGCGGGCTATCAGCTGGCAGGGCATTCCAAGCACTCCACGCGTCGGCAGGGGAATCGCCCGGGCACTCCAGGCCTTGGCAGGGAGATTGGCCAGGCACTTCACGTATTGGCGGGCTATCAGCTGGCAGGGGATCGGCCAAGAACTCTACGCGTCGGCAGGGAATCGGCTGGGCCTCCAGGTCTTGGCTGGGAGATCGGCCAGGCACTTCACGTATTGGCGGGTTATCAGCTGGCAGGGGATCGTCCAAGCACTCCACGCGTCGGCAGGAGAATCGTCTGGGCACTCCAGGCCTTGGCAGGGAGATCGGCCAGGCACTTCACGTATTGGCGGGTTATCAGCTGGCAGGGGCATCGGCTAGGCACTCCACGCGTCGGCAGGGGAAACGGCTGGGCACTCCACGCCTCGGCATGGGGATCGACCGGGCAATCCAGGCCTTGGCAGGGAGATTGGCCAGGCACTTCCAGGGGAATCGGCTGGGCACTCCACGCCTCGGCATGGGGATCGGCTGGGCACTCCACGCCTCGGCATGGGGATCGACCGGGCACTCCAGGCCTTGGCAGGAGATCGGCCAGGCACTTCACGTATTGGCGGGTTATCAGCTGGCAGGGATCGGCCAAGCACTCCACGCGTCGGCAGGGGAATCGGCTGGGCACCCACGCCTCGGTATGGGGATCGACCGGGCACTCCAGGCCTTGGCAGGAGATTGGTCAGGCACTTCACGTATTGGCGGGCTATCAGCTGGCAGGGGAATCGGCTGGGCACTCCACGCCTCGGCATGGGGATCGGCTGGGCACTCCACGCCTCGGCATGGGGATCGACCGGGCACTCCAGGCCTTGGCAGGGAGATGGGCCAGGCACTTCACGTATTGGCGGGCTATCAGCTGGCAGGGGATCGGCCAAGCACTCTACGCGTCGGCAGGGGAATCGGCTGGGTCTCCAGGTCTTGGCTGGGAGATCGGCCAGGCACTTCACGTATTGGCGGGTTATCAGCTGGCAGGGGATCGTCCAAGCACTCCACGCGTCGGCAGGGGAATCGGCTGGGCACTCCACGCCTCGGCATGGGGATCGACCGGGCACTCCAGGCCTTGGCAGGAAGATTGGCCAGGCACTTCACGTATTGGCGGGCTATCAGCTGGCAGGGGATCGGCCAAGCACTCTACGCGTCGGCAGGGGAATCGGCTGGGCCTCCAGGTCTTGGCTGGGGAGATCGGCCAGGCACTTCAGGTATTGGCGGGTTATCAGCTGGCAGGGGATCGTCCAAGCACTCCACGCGTCGGCAGAAGAATCGCCTGGGCACTCCAGGCCTTGGCAGGGAGATCGGCCAGGCACTTCACGTATTGGCGGGTTATCAGCTGGCAGGGGCATCGGCTGGGCACTCCACGCGTCGGCAGGGGAATCGGCTGGGCACTCCACGCCTCGGCATGGGGATCGACCGGGCACTCCAGGCCTTGGCAGGGAGATTGGCCAGGCACTTCACGTATTGGCGGGTTATCAGCAGGCAGGGGAAGCGGCTAGGCACTCCACGCGACGGCAGGGGAATCGGCCGGGCACTCAAGGCCTTGGCAGGGAGATCGGCCAGGCACTGCAAGTATTGGCGGGTTTTCAGCTAGCAGGGGATCGGCCAGGCACTCCAGGTCTTGGCAGGGAGATCGGCCAGGCACTTCACGTATTGGCGGGTTATCAGCTGGCAGGGGATCGGCCAGGCACTCCAGGTCTTGGCAGGGAGATCGGCCAGGCACTTCACGTATTGGCGGGTTATTAGCTGGCAGGGGATCGGCCAGGCACTCCACGCGTCGGTAGGGGGATCGGCTGGGCACTCCACGCGTCGGCATGGGGATCGGCTGGGCACTCCAGGCCTTGGCAGGGAGATCGGCCAGGCACTTCACGTATTGGCGGGTTATCAGCTGGCAGGGGAATCGGCTGGGCACTCCACGCCTCGGCATGGGGATCGACCGGGCACTCCAGGCCTTGGCAGGGAGATTGGCCAGGCACTTCACGTATTGGCGGGTTATCAGCTGGCAGGGGATCGGCCAAGAACTCTACGCGTCGGCAGGGGAATCGGCTGGGTCTCCAGGTCTTGGCTGGGAGATCGGCCAGGCACTTCACGTATTGGCGGGTTATCAGCTGGCAGGGGATCGTCCAAGCACTCCACGCGTCGGCAGGAGAATCGTCTGGGCACCCACGCCTCGGCATGGGGATCGACCGGGCACTCCAGGCCTTGGCAGGGAGATTGGCCAGGCACTTCACGTATTGGCGGGTTATCAGCTGGCAGGGGATCGGCCGGGCACTCCAGGCCTTGGCAGGGAGATCGGCCAGGCACTTCACGTATTGGCGGGTTATCAGCTGGCGGGGGAATCGGCTAGGCACTCCACGCGTCGGCAGGGGAATCGGCTGGGCACTCCACGCCTCGGCATGGGGATCGACCGGGCACCCAGGCCTTGGCAGGAGATTGGTCAGGCACTTCACGTATTGGCGGGCTATCAGCTGGCAGGGGAATCGGCTGGGCACTCCACGCCTCGGCATGGGGATCGACCGGGCACCCAGGCCTTGGCAGGGAGATCGGCCAGGCACTTCACGTATTGGCGGGTTATCAGCTGGCAGGGGCATCGGCTAGGCACTCCACGCGTCGGCAGGGGAATCGGCTGGGCACCCACGCCTCGGCATGGGGATCGACCGGGCACTCCAGGCCTTGGCAGGGAGATTGGCCAGGCACTTCACGTATTGGCGGGTTATCAGCTGGCAGGGGATCGGCCGGGCACTCCAGGCCTTGGCAGGGAGATCGGCCAGGCACTTCACGTATTGGCGGGTTATCAGCTGGCGGGGGAATCGGATAGGCACTCCACGCGTCGGCAGGGGAATCGGCTGGGCACTCCACGCCTCGGCATGGGGATCGACCGGGCACTCCAGGCCTTGGCAGGGAGATTGGTCAGGCACTTCACGTATTGGCGGGCTATCAGCTGGCAGGGGAATCGGCTGGGCACTCCACGCCTCGGCATGGGGATCGGCTGGGCACTCCACGCCTCGGCATGGGGATCGACCGGGCACTCCAGGCCTTGGCAGGGAGATCGGCCAGGCACTTCACGTATTGGCGGGTTATCAGCTGGCAGGGGATCGGCCGGGCACTCCAGGCCTTGGCAGGGAGATCGGCCAGGCACTTCACGTATTGGCGGGTTATCAGCTGGCGGGGGAATCGGCTAGGCACCCACGCGTCGGCAGGGGATGGCTGGGCACTCCACGCCTCGGCATGGGGATCGACCGGGCACTCCAGGCCTTGGCAGGAGATTGGTCAGGCACTTCACGTATTGGCGGGCTATCAGCTGGCAGGGCACCCAAGCACTCCACGCGTCGGCAGGGAATCGGCCGGGCACTCCAGGCCTTGGCAGGGAGATCGGCCAGGCACTTCACGTATTGGCGGGCTATCAGCTGGCAGGGGATCGGCCAAGCACTCTACGCGTCGGCAGGGGAATCGGCTGGGTCTCCAGGTCTTGGCTGGGAGATCGGCCAGGCACTTCACGTATTGGCGGGTTATCAGCTGGCAGGGGATCGTCCAAGCACTCCACGTCGGCAGGGGAATCGGCTGGGCACTCCACGCCTCGGCATGGGGATCGACCGGGCACTCCAGGCCTTGGCAGGAAGATTGGCCAGGCACTTCACGTATTGGCGGGCTATCAGCTGGCAGAGCACTCCAAGCACCCACGCGTCGGCAGGGGGAATCGCCCGGGCACTCCAGGCCTTGGCAGGGAGATTGGCCAGGCACTTCACGTATTGGCGGGCTATCAGCTGGCAGGGGATCGGCCAAGAACTCACGCGTCGGCAGGGGAATCGGCTGGGCCTCCAGGTCTTGGCTGGAAGATCGGCCAGGCACTTCACGTATTGGCGGGTTATCAGCTGGCAGGGGATCGTCCAAGCACTCACGCGTCGGCAGGAGAATCGTCTGGGCACTCCACGCCTCGGCATGGGGATCGACCGGGCACCCAGGCCTTGGCAGGGAGATTGGCCAGGCACTTCACGTATTGGCGGGTTATCAGCTGGCAGGGGATCGGCCGGGCACTCCAGGCCTTGGCAGGGAGATCGGCCAGGCACTTCACGTATTGGCGGGTTATCAGCTGGCGGGGGAATCGGCTAGGCACTCCACGCGTCGGCAGGGGAATCGGCTGGGCACTCCACGCCTCGGCATGGGGATCGACCGGGCACCCAGGCCTTGGCAGGGAGATTGGTCAGGCACTTCACGTATTGGCGGGCTATCAGCTGGCAGGGGAATCGGCTGGGCACTCCACGCCTCGGCATGGGGATCGGCTGGGCACTCCACGCCTCGGCATGGGGATCGACCGGGCACCCAGGCCTTGGCAGGGAGATCGGCCAGGCACTTCACGTATTGGCGGGTTATCAGCTGGCAGGGGCATCGGCTAGGCAATCCACGCGTCGGCAGGGGGAATCGGCTGGGCACTCCACGCCTCGGCATGGGGATCGACCGGGCACTCCAGGCCTTGGCAGGGAGATTGGCCAGGCACTTCACGTATTGGCGGGTTATCAGCTGGCAGGGGATCGGCCGGGCACTCCAGGCCTTGGCAGGAGATCGGCCAGGCACTTCACGTATTGGCGGGTTATCAGCTGGCGGGGGAATCGGCTAGGCACTCCACGCGTCGGCAGGGGAATCGGCTGGGCACTCCACGCCTCGGCATGGGGATAGACCGGGCACTCCAGGCCTTGGCAGGGGAGATTGGTCAGGCACTTCACGTATTGGCGGGCTATCAGCTGGCAGGGGAATCGGCTGGGCACTCCACGCCTCGGCATGGGGATCGGCTGGGCACTCCACGCCTCGGCAGGGGGATCGACCGGGCACTCCAGGCCTTGGCTGGGGAGATCGGCCAGGCACTTCACGTATTGGCGGGTTATCAGCTGGCAGGGGATCGGCCAAGCACTCCACGCGTCGGCAGGGGAATCGGCTGGGCACTCCACGCCTCGGCATGGGGATCGACCGGGCACTCAGGCCTTGGCAGGGAGATTGGTCAGGCACTTCACGTATTGGCGGGCTATCAGCTGGCAGGGGAATCGGCTGGGCACTCCACGCCTCGGCATGGGGATCGGCTGGGCACTCCACGCCTCGGCATGGGGATCGACCGGGCACTCCAGGCCTTGGCAGGGAGATGGGCCAGGCACTTCACGTATTGGCGGGCTATCAGCTGGCAGGGGATCGGCCAAGCACTCTACGCGTCGGCAGGGGAATCGGCTGGGCCTCCAGGTCTTGGCTGGGAGATCGGCCAGGCACTTCACGTATTGGCGGGTTATCAGCTGGCAGGGATCGTCCAAGCACTCCACGCGTCGGCAGGGGAATCGGCTGGGCACTCCACGCCTCGGCATGGGGATCGACCGGGCACTCCAGGCCTTGGCAGGAAGATTGGCCAGGCACTTCACGTATTGGCGGGCTATCAGCTGGCAGGGGATCGGCCAAGCACTCTACGCGTCGGCAGGGGAATCGGCTGGGCCTCCAGGTCTTGGCTGGGAGATCGGCCAGGCACTTCACGTATTGGCGGGTTATCAGCTGGCAGGGATCGTCCAAGCACTCCACGCGTCGGCAGGAGAATCGTCTGGGCACTCCAGTTCTTGGCAGGGAGATCGGCCAGGCACTTCACGTATTGGCGGGTTATCAGCTGGCAGGGGCATCGGCTAGGCACTCCACGCGTCGGCAGGGGAATCGGCTGGGCACTCCACGCCTCGGCATGGGGATCGACCGGGCACTCCAGGCCTTGGCAGGGGAGATTGGCCAGGCACTTCACGTATTGGCGGGTTATCAGCTGGCAGGGATCGGCCAAGCACTCCACGCGTCGGCAGGGGAATCGGCCGGGCACTCAAGGCCTTGGCAGGGAGATCGGCCAGGCACTTCGCGTATTGGCGGGTTATCAGCTGGCAGGGGCATCGGCTAGGCACTCCACGCGTCGGCAGGGGAATCGGCTGGGCACTCCACGCGTCGGCAGAGGAATCGGCTGGGCACTCCAGGCCTTGGCAGGGAGATCGGCCAGGCACTTCACGTATTGGCGGGTTATCAGCTGGCAGGGGATCGGCCAAGCACTCCACGCGTCGGCAGGGGAATCGGCTGGGCACTCCACGCCTCGGCATGGGGATCGACCGGGCACTCCAGGCCTTGGCAGGGAGATTGGTCAGGCACTTCACGTATTGGCGGGCTATCAGCTGGCAGAGGCACTCCAAGCACCCACGCGTCGGCAGGGGAATCGCCCGGCACTCCAGGCCTTGGCAGGGGGATCGGCCAGGCACTTCACGTATTGGCGGGTTATCAGCTGGCGGGGGAATCGGCTGGGCACTCCACGCCTCGGCATGGGGATCGACCAAGCACTCCAGGCCTTGGCAGGGAGATTGGCCCGGCACTTCACGTATTGGCGGGCTATCAGCTGGCAGGGGATCGGCCAAGCACTCTACGCGTCGGCAGGGAATCGGCTGGGCCTCCAGGTCTTGGCTGGGAGATCGGCCAGGCACTTCCACGTATTGGCGGGTTATCAGCTGGCAGGGGGATCGTCCAAGCACTCCACGCGTCGGCAGGAATCGGCTGGGCACTCCACGCCTCGGCATGGGATCGACCGGGGCACTCCAGGCCTTGGCAGAAAGATTGGCCAGGCACTTCACGCTATTGGCGGGCTATCAGCTGGCAGGGGATCGGCCAAGCACTCTACGCGTCGGCAGGGAATC